>JARQOC010000002.1:264984620-265027139 GCA_033576535.1 Allobates femoralis
GATGTTCCAATCTCTAACAATGGGACTCAATTAGACCCCTAGATTCATGAGTCATTACATGGACACAGTTCACACCTCCACAAGGTTACTTCATCACTTCATGTCCTGCTGCAACATCTATTTAAATGGTGTCTCAGTAATTCAATTGTAATATGCCTGATGAAGGCGCTTTTTGAGCCTTGAAAGCTTGCAAATATAATTTCTCTGGTTAGCCAATAAAGATATCACTCATTGAATACTTTTCTCAATTTTGGGGAACATAAGTATTTACATCAATTTTTTTTTTTTTAAATGTTTTACTTCCGGGTAAAAAAATGTGTAGGGCTCCCTGTATTTTCTATTGCCAGCGCAGGTAAACCAAGCAACTACTGGCTGCCAACCCCTGTTGCCTGGTGTTACCTTCGCTAGCAATGAAAAATACAGGGCAGCCCTTATTTTTTCAATTATTTAACTGAATAATTAAGAACAAATTGGCGTGAGCTCCACCATATTTTCTATTGCCAGCCAAGGTAACCCAGGCAGCTGGGGGCTGGAATTCTCTCTGTGGTGAGGCCCAAGCATTCTGGGTCTCCTACGCTGAAAATAGCAGCCAGCAGTCGCCCCAAAATGGTACCTCCATGATAGAAGCCAAAACTGGCAGTTACCCCACTCTTTCAGCTGCTGTGTAGTGGTGGCAGACTGAGTATTAAAGGGATTGATGTCAGCTTTTTTGGCAGCTGACGTCAAAGCTATTGCTAATGTCAGGTGTCAGTATGACAGCCAAGCATTAGCAATACTCTGAGTAAAGAAAAAGAACCCACAGAGAAAAATCCTTTATTGCATACAAAATACAGAGATGCTTCATTATCTACTTTATTAGCTCCCACCAAGTTCCGCTCTAATGTAATCCTGTAATTACTGTAATGTTGCGGTGGGGCAGTGTGATGCATCACGCCGCCATCTTTATATACCCACGTGTCCAAATACGGCGGCCACGTAAGTAAGTGTGCATGGGCTCTCTCTCCCCCGTGCGCTCTCTCTCTGCCCCTCCCTCCCTGCTGTGTGTTCTCTGTCTATCCCCCTCTGTACAACTGGCCTCTATGTGTCTGTGTGCCTCCCTGTGACTGTGCCCCCCCGCCTCCCTGTGCCTGTCTGTGCCCCCTTCCATGTGCCTGTCTGTGCCCCCCTCCATGTGCCTGTCTGTTCCTCCCCGCCTCCTTGTGCCTGTCTGTGCCCCCCTCCATGTGCTTGTATATTCCTCCCCGCCCCCCCATGCCTGTCCGCCTCCCTGAGCCTGTCTGTTCCTCCCTGTGCCTGTCTGTTCCCCCTCCGCCACCCAGTGCCTGTCTGCCTCCCTGTGCCTGTCTGTGTCCCCCACCTCCCTGTGCCTGTCTGTGCCCTCCCACCTCCCTGTGCCTGTCTGTGCCCCCTCACCTTCCTGTGCCTGTCTGTGCCCCCACCACCTTCCTGTGCCTGTTTGTGCTCCCCTGCCTCCCTGTGCCTGTTTGTGCCTCACACTACAAACAGGTAGAGAGGTAAGTACATTTTTTTCGGTATAGTGCATGGATCTTCACCTGCCTCTGTTACCTCACCGACCTCGCAAACTCAACCCCCCTACTATCCGACCACAACCTGCTGACCTTCTCCGCCCTCCTTCACCTCCACCACGCTCCCCCCTCTCCAGAAACTCCCTAACCCCCGAAGAAACCTCAAGCTCATTAACTTCCACTCACTCGCCAAGTCCCTCTCCCCTCTCTCTGACTTAGCCTCCTCTCATGATGCTGACGCTGTTGCCACCCTCTACAACACCACTCTCGCCACAGCCCTCTACCAGGCAGCCCCTCTCTTATACAACAAAACCCGTGCACACAGACAACCCTGGCTCACCGCCAGCACCAAAAAAACTTTGATGGACGTCCAGGGTAGCTGAACAGAGATGGAAGAAATCCAACTCCACAACGCACCTCGCCTTGTACAAACAGTCCCTCATCGACTTTAAGACAGCACTGACCAATGCAAAACAAGCTTTCTTCTCGTCTCTCATTAGCTCCCTCTCCCACAATCCCAAGCAACTTTTCATAACCTTTAACACCCTACTCTGTCCCCCCCGCACCCCCCCCTCTCCCCTCATCTTCTTTAAACAGAAGATTGACAAAATCAGAGACAGCTTCGATTCCCAATCCCCTCGGCCCTCCCTCTCTATCACCCAACCCCCCTCAACCAAAAGTAACTTCTCCATGACTGAAGTGCGCCTCTCCTCCCTTCTAGCACAATCACACCTCACCACTTGTGCCCTCGACCCTCTCCCCTCCCATCTCATCCCTAACCTCACCACTGTCCTTATCCCCGCCCTAACCCATCTCTTCAACATATCACTTACTACCGGCGTTTTCCCCTCATCCTTCAAACATGCCCCTCATCACACACATCCTCAAAAAACCCTCCCTCGACCCAGCAAGAGTCTCCAACAATCGTCCCATATCTCTCCTCCCCTTTGCCTCAAAATTGCTTAAGCAACATGTCTACTCCGAACTGTCCTCCCATCTCTCCTCATGCTCCCTCTTTGACCGCCTGCAATCCAGTTTCCGAGCCCACCACTCCACCAAAACAGCCCTAACCAAAGTCACCAACGACCTACTGACCACCAAGAGCAAGCGACACTACTCCATCCTTCTCCTCCTCGACCTCTCTGCTGCCTTCGACACAGTCGACCACTCCCTCCTGCTTCAAATTCTAGAATCCCTTGGCATCACTGACCTAGCCCTCTCCTGGATCTCTTCTTACCTAACAGGCCGGACCTTCAGCATCACTCACACCTCCTCCTCACCCTACCCCCTATCTGTTGGAGGTCCCCAAGGCTCAGTCCTGGGACCCCTACTCTTCTCCATCTACACCCTCGGCCTAGGCCAAATCATCGAGTCCCACGGCCTCAAATACCACCTCTACACCGACGACACCCAACTCTACCTCTCCGGCCCTGACATCACCTCCCTGCTATCCAAAATCCCACACTGCTGGTCCGCCATCTCATCCTTCTTCTCCGCTCGTTTCCTCAAACTCAACATGTATAAAACCGAGTTCATCTTCTTCCTCCAAGCTGCTCTTCCCCCCTACCCGACCTAACCGTCACTGTCAACGATAATACCGTGTCTCCCCGATTATTAGTCCCCCCGATTATAAGGCCGCCTAGGGGGGACGGGAGGGCCGGCTAATATAAGTCCCCCCCCCGAAAATAAGACCGCCTGGGGGGGAGCGGAGGGCCGGCCAATATAAGGCCTTACCTTTGCCTCCGCTGTCCGGTGCCATCCTGTGTGGTGTCCCCGGTGCTCCTCCGCTGTCCTCTGTGATGCCCCGGTCTGCGGTGTGGTGCGGTCCGGTCCGTTTCCCTGCTGATCGGTGCTGCCCCGGGCCACTTCCTGCCTTATCCAGAATCCCCGCTCAGGTCAGGCCCTGCGCCAATGAGAGCGCAGGACCCGTGATGTCACCCGGGCGTCGCTGAGCTGTGATTGGCTCAGGACCCGTGATGTCACATGGGCGCCGCTGGGCTGTGATTGGCTCACGGGTCCTGAGCCAATCACAGCCCAGCGACGCCCGGGTGACATCACGGGTCCTGGGCCAATCACAGCCCAGAGACGCCCAGGTGACATCACGGGTCCTGCGCTCTCATTGGCGCAGGGCCTGACTTGGGCGGGGATTCCGGGTAAAGCAGGAAGTGGCCCTGGGCAGCACCGAACAGCAGGGAAACGGACCGGACCGCACCACACCGCAGACCGGGGCATCACAGAGGACAGCGGAGGAGCACCGGGGACACCACACAGGATGGCAACAGACAGCGGGGGACAAAGGTAGGAAGCAATTTGTGTGTGTGTGTGTGTGTGTGTATGTATGTATGTATGTATGTATGTATGTATGTATGTGTGTGTATGGGTGTGTGTGATGAGAGGCTGCAGTGTGGATGCGAGGCTGGGGCTGCCAATATAAGTCCCCCCCCGAAAATAAGACCGGGGGCCACTTTTGGCCCCCAAAAAAATATAAGACACGGTCTTATTTTCGGGGAAACACGGTAGATCCAGCATCCAGGCACAGATTATCCTTTTAGTAGTACTTTTTTATTTAACAAATATGGCTCTCACACAGGGGCGTAACTACCGGCATAGCAGACGTAGCGGTCGCTTTGGGGCCCGGCGCTTGAGGGGGGCCCGGACCCAGCGCCGCTACGCTGCTATCCGGTCAGCTACAGGCCCCCAGTGTGTATATACAGGCTGCACACGTCACCTGTAAAGGAATACATCATACTTACTTATCCCTGCCGGCTGTCGCTGTCGCCGCTCTGCACCGCGCTCCATCTTCATCCAGCTTCTTCCTGGTTGTGACGACATTGCCTGCACCCGCCGGTCACAACCAGGAAGAAGCTGGATGAAGACGGAGCGCAGTGCAGAGCGGCGACAGCAACAGCCGGCAGGGATAAGTAAGTATGATGTATTCCTTTACAGGTGACGTGTGCAGCAGGAAGGGAGGAGTGGGGGGCCTGTATATACACACTGGGGCCCTGTATATAGCCACTGGGGCCCTGTATATAGCCACTGGGGGCCTGTACATAGCCACTGGGGGCCTGTACATAGCCACTGGGGCCCTGTATATACCCACTGGGGGCCTGTATATACCCACTGGGGCCCTGACTGTATATACCCACTGGGGCCTGTATATAGCCACTGGGGGCCTGTATATACCCACTGGGGGCCTGTATATACCCACTGGGGCCCTGACTGTATATACCCACTGGGGCCTGTATATACCCACTGGGGCCTGCATATACCCACTGGGGCCTGTATATACCCACTGGAGCCTGCATATACCCACTGGGGCCTGCATATACCCACTGGGGCCTGTATATACCCACTGGGGCCTGTATATACCCACTGGGGCCTGCATATACCCACTGGGGCCTGTATATACCCACTGGGGCCCTGTATATACCCACTGGGGCCCTGTATATACCCACTGGGGAGGCTGCTGTATACCACTGGGGCTGCTGTATATACTGCTGGGGCCTGTATATACCACTGGGGAGGCTGCTGTATATACCACTGGGGCTGCTGTATATACCACTGGGGAGGCTGCTGTATACCACTGGGGCTACTGTATATACTGCTGGGGCCTGTATATACCACTGGGGAGGCTGCTGTATACCACTGGGGCTGCTGTATATACTGCTGGGGCCTGTATATACCACTGGGGAGGCTGCTGTATACCACTGGGGAGGCTGCTGTATACCACTGGGGAGGCTGCTGTATACCACTGGGGAGGCTGCTGTATGCCACTGGGGCTACTGTATATACTGCTGGGGCCTGTATATACCACTGGGAAGGTTGCTGTATACTACCACTGGGGAGGCCTGTATACCACACTGCTGGGGGCTGTATACCTGTGCTGGGGTCCACCCTCGGCTTATACACGAGTCAATAGGTTTTCTCAGGTTTTGGGGGCAAAAGTAGGGGGGTTGGCTTATACACGAGTATATACGGTAAACTGGGTGGCGTCAGACTGTTAACACCGATTCGGTAAGGGGTGTGTCTTGAAGGGGGCGTGTCATTGGGGGCATGTCTTGGAGGGGGCCCCGTTCAAAAGTTTGCTATGGGGCCCTGCCAGTTCTAGTTACGCCCCTGCTCTCACAACATGTTTTGGCGGGTCACCGCCTTCATCAGGTGTCACCTGATGAAGCAAGAGAGCAGGGACAGATAAGCCCCTGAAATGAATGTCCCACATGGTGCTTTGTTTCAGGCAGGGGCTGTGGCAGTAACCACAGCCTCTGTCCCCTGTTCTGATGACACTTCGTTCAGCATGCCCTGGGTTTTCAAACGAAGAGTCGTTGCACAGGAAATAG
This sequence comes from Allobates femoralis, assembly GCA_033576535.1. Lineage (NCBI taxonomy): Eukaryota > Metazoa > Chordata > Amphibia > Anura > Aromobatidae > Allobates > Allobates femoralis. The sequence goes on from JARQOC010000002.1 coordinate 264,990,484, forward strand.
GAAGAAAAATAGAATAACAGAGTACTTAGGGAGGAGTTGGGAATTATTAATACAAGTATATTAAAAAATAGTTTAAATTATAGCCCTAAATAGATAGAAATCTAATTTTACTTCAGACCACTCCTTTAACCCCTTTACCCTACAGCAGGAGTGAGCAATTAATTTTGCCAAGGGGCTGCATGAGAAATTGGGATGGTTTTCAAGGGCTGGACTAATATAATTAACTCAGTTCTACCCAATACGCACTGTATATATAGTATACATATGCTATCTTTTCATAAACAGTATGTTAAACAATGCAAAGATTTACAATACAATGAAAATATGGAGGAGCTACTTACATCATTCTTTAATAATGAGATGATGAACTGCAACCAACACCAGATTGTTCACTTTAGATTAGAAAATTGTTAACTTTAACAGTGTTTGGAAAAACTTGCTATTTTATGTCAAGATATGTTAGTTTTTTAAAGACCGGCATCCCTTTAACTTAGTAAAGATCAGTAAATGAAACATTTCACTAACATGGAAATGTTCAATGAGAGTAATCTAGTCTGTTTTGGGCCTAAACAAGTTCATTGAAGTTAGGTTCAATATCTGAGGTGGATATGCGAAGAACAGCACACAAGTGGTCATCACTGGGAGAGGATCTGTATCTGGATTTGTTGAACTTCATCAGTGAGAATGTTTGTTCACTTACATAGGTAGATCCAAAGAGGACTAACATCCTGTTAGCATGCCTCCTTATGTTTGGAAAGTTTTCCTCTTTGAGAGAAGAATAAAACTCCAGTAGTGATACTGATTTTAAACCCTCTGCCAGTAGATTGTCAGACTGCAGATCAATGAGTTGTAACTGGACATCACTGGACATTATCTACAGCATGTAAAGGGAGAAGAAATCAGGTGCATTTCACTCTCAACTGCTTTGAAGTCTTCAAATCTTCTGGAAAATTCATCATGTAAAGCCGCAAACATGGATGAATACTTGTCAAGGTGATCGGCTGATGGGGTGACTTCTTTCAGTGTTGGCATGTGAATGAGAATTTTGCCCTTCAATTGGCTAGAAAGAAACTTTAACTTTTGCATGAAAGCTGTCACCAAGCTGAACATTTCATGTGCAAAGAGGTCTTTGCCTTGGAGCTTGGTATTTAGCTCATTCATTAGTGTAGTCACATCAATGGCAAAGGCCAGATCTGCTATCCAGTGCTTATCTGAGAACTCTGGGATGTCTTTGCCTTTCATCTCCAAAAAATCATGAATCTCAGCTCTCAGGTCCCATACTCTTTTAAGCACCTTTCCAAGGTTGAGCCATCTCACAGCTGTGTGGTAGCCTATTTCGCTATGTTCACTTTCTTGCTCCTCCAACAGTGCAACAAATTGTCTGTGATTCCGTGCTCTTGCCCTGATGAAAGTAACTATCTTAGTTACAACACCAACAACATGGCTTATTTTTAGCACAGACGTGTACAGTACTTCTTGATGAATAATGCAATGCAAAAATATCAATTTTTGTTCTGGGTTTATTTCATTCACTTTATCTTGCATCCTCTTCAAAAGTCCAACATTTTTCCCTGTCATATTTGGACAGCCATCGGTTATTATTATTATTATTTATTTATATAGCGCCATTAGGTTCCATGGTGCTTTACATGAGGATAAGGGAGACAAGGACAAGTACACTAACTCTAGACAATCAGGACATATAGGTACAGGAGGGTAGGGGACCCTGTCCACAAGGGCTCACAGTCTACGAAGGGCGGGTGGTGATACATTTGGCTAGGGGAGTGTCAGTTATGGGGCGGTCACTTGGGTCTCATGGCAGGTTGTAGGCTTGACGGAATAGGTAAGTCTTCAGGTGACACTTGAAGCTTCTCAGGGTTAAAGAGTGTCTGACGTGTTGGGGCAGGGAGTTCCAGAGTATGGCAGATGCCTGGGAGAAGTCCTGAATGCGGTTGTGCGAGGAAGAGATGAGGGTGGAACAGAGGAGGAGTTCTTGGGAGGAACAGAGGTTGCGTGAGGGTAGGTATCGGGAGACCAGGGCGGAGATGTATGGTGGGGACAGGTTGTGTATCGCTTTGTATGCCATGGTTAGTGTTTTTAACTGGGATCTCATGGAGGTGGGGAGCCAGTGAAGGGCTTGGCAGAGGGGGGAGACAGGGGAGTAGTGGGGGGACAGGTAGATTAGTCGGCCAGCAGAATTGAGGATAGATTGGAGAGGTGTGAGGGAGTTGGATGATCTCTAAAGCAGGTCACCAAGAGATCACAATTAACCTCTGTGTGACTCCAGGATCGTATGACCTGTCGTGAACTCACAGAGTTCATGACCTGACATCCCCCTGGCAGGGTGCCCGCTCTTATAGCATATGGGGGTTGCATCAGAAGAAACTGGGTAACAAATTTTAGCATCCAATTTTTCATGCTATACTTGTAAAAGTGAATAAAGTGACTTTTTTAGATAAAATATAAATGTGTTTCTGTTTTCATTCCACTTTGCATTCATTCCTGTGAAGCAGCTGAAGGGTTAATAAACTTCTTAAATGTGGTTATGAGTAGCTTGAAGGGTGCAGTTTTTGGAATGGGGTCATTTTTGGGTGTTTTCTATTATGTAGCCCTCTCAAAGTGACTTCAAATGTGATGTGGTGCATTATACTATATGGAGCACTATGATGGTGCATTACAATGGCTGACTATGGATAATGCATTATAATGTATGGAGACAATTATACTATATGGAAGCCATTATAATATTTGGAGGGCTCTGTGGGAGCATCATAATACTTGGTGGGCTATGAGGAAGCCTTTATACTTTATGGAGGGCTATTTGAGGGCTGTGTGTGGGCCATAATACAGTGTGAAGAGATGTAGGGCCATTATTCTGTACTAGATGTCAGCCCGATTCTAAAGAATCAGGTAGTCTAGAATCCATATATAGTTTATTTAGTAAGAGTTAACAATAATGCAATTAAGACATGATATCTATCCATCAACTACCTATGTTTGAATGGTCTATGTAATTTTTGTAAATTGAATTGTTATATGCTAAGGCGCTTGGTACACATACTGGCCAATATTTGTGTACCCATGAAGTAGCTTCATTTCAGAAATCAATGTTCATAGTCTACGTATTCACCAGTCTGTGTTTGCCCATCAACCACGTCACGGTAGCCTTAGATCTGATGGGTCCCTAATCTACCTTATTACTATTCATTAACACTTAGACTCCTTTCATATCAATGTTTTTCAGCTATTTGCAGAACGTGGGGATGAAAAAAATACAATTTCTGCACTTGCTACCTAAGGGCCTAACTGCGGCACACTTGCTGCAAGTCCAATGCAATGTATATGGGACTTGCGGTTAACTTGCTGTAGATGCAGCAAACGCGGCTTCAGCAGTTGCAGCAAATGCGGCCACTAACGCAATTTCCGCACTTTCCGCAGAACGGGAGACTTGCGGCACAATAGCAGCAAGTCCCAATGCAATATATAGGAGACCTGCGGCAAGGTGCGGCTGCCGCACCTTGCCGCAAGTGTCCTATGCATTGCATGGGGACTTTCCGCAATTGCGCCGCAAGTGTGACTTGTGGCACACTTGCGACAAGTCTCCATGCAATGTATATGGGACTTGCGGTTAACTTGCTGTAGATGCGGCAAATGCGGCTTCAGCAGTTGCAGCAAATGTGGCCACTAAAAATCCGCTGGTAACCGCGGTCTTTGCGGCCGAAACCATGTTTACTGCACGCGGTGTCGCCGGAGAGGATCGTAGTAACCAAGATGGCGGCGGCTGCAGCGGGATGTCCGATGACGGACTGGTAAGTATAACTGTGAGTAGGCATGAGAGAATGAGTGTGTGTGAGCAAGTGAAAAGGGGGGTGAGAGAGTGTTGTGGCAGCGCTGTACGTGTGTGTGCGGGAGCGGCATGAGGTCAGCTCGGTGGGTTTCTGCTATGTGTGGAATTTGCGGTAAGAAAACGCAATTTCCGCACTTTCCGCAGAACGGGAGACTTGCGGCACACTTGCAGCTCAATTGCGGCAAGTCCCATTGCAATGTATAGGAGACCTGCGGCAAGGTGCGGCTGCCGGGTTAGCGGCGCGAGGTGGGCAGAGCCGCCGGGTTAGCGGCGCGAGGTGGGGCAGAGCCAGCGGGTGCAGCGGCGCGAGGTGGGAGGAGCAACTGCGGAGACGCACGAGGTGACGTGGCGAGGTGGGCAGAGCAGCAGCGCGAGGTGGGCGGAGCCAGCCGGGAGGCGAAGAGCGGGTGAGCGGCAGCATCCGGCGGAGCATCGGGGCCAGTGGTATGTATAGGTGTCCTGGAGGTATGAGTGTGGCGTGGCGAGCGAGGGGGGGGGGGCAATTCAAAAATGGCAGGGGGGGCAAGTGTGCGGACGTGGCGACTGAGGACGGTGTGTGTGATGAGGAGTGTGATGGCTGGGGCAGGGCCGGCTCCAGGTTTTTGTGGGCCCCGGGCGAAACAGTCTCAGTGGGCCCCTTTAACATATTCTATGATTCATGAATATAATAAAGAAGGTGCAGGCTGTGTATATGTTATATAGCAGCTCCTGGGTGGGCTGTATATAAAATATAGAGGCTGTTCAGGGTTGTATATATAATATGGAGACTGCCAGGCTGTATATATAATATAGAGGCTGCAGACTGTAATTATTATTTGGAGGCTGTGCTGGGCTATATATACTATTTGGAAGCTGTGCTGGGCTGTATATATAATATGGAAGCTGTGGCGGCCCAGCAGCAGCCTCCAAATAATATATCCAGCTCAGCACAGCACAGCAGCAGTCTCCATATACCTCAGCAGCAGCCTCTGTATACAGCCAGCACAGCCTCTGCATACCCCAGCACAGCCTCTGCATACCCCAGCACAGCCTCTATATACAGTCAGCACAGCCTCTATATACAGTCAGCACAGCCTCTATATACAGTCAGCACAGCCTCTATATACAGTCAGCACAGCCTCTATATACAGTCAGCACAGCCTCTATCTGCACAACCTCTATATACAGTCTGCACAGTCTCGCTATACAGTCTGCACAGCCTCTATATACAGTCAGCACAGCCTCTATATACAGTCAGCACAGCCTCTATATACAGTCAGCACAGCCTCTATATACAGGCAGCACAGCCTCTATATACAGGCAGCACAGCCTCTATATACAGTCAGCACAGCCTCTATATACAGTCAGCACAGCCTCTATATACAGTCAGCACAGCCTCTATATACAGTCTGCACAGTCTTGCTATACAGTCAGCACAGCCACCATGGTACATATGTCTAGGGCAGGGTGGGCAGGGTGGAAGAGGATATCTTTAATTATTCTATATATTACTACCCACCGGGATGGTCGGACGGACAGCACCCATCCCATCCGTGTGTGCTGTCTGTGTATTCACACAGCGAGCTGTGCTCTGTCCAGCTCGCACTGCCTGGCTGCAGCCTGTAATGTGGGGCTGGGCAGTGGGAGGTGACCATTATGGTGGCTACTACTGTCTACATGGACAGAGTGACCGCAAAGCACAGGAAGGGGTTGGGTTGGAGGCTAAGCGGCAGGGGAGGCGCCTCTTCAATTTGCTCCACACTGTGGAACGCTAGTGAGGAAGAGGAAGTGAAGAGACGCCTCTTCTATGCGTTCCACCGGGTAGCGGAAGTGACGACCCGGCCGGATATGAGCGCCGGTAAGAAACATAATACCAGTGGTGCGATGCGATGCGGGGCGGGCGGCGGTGGGCCCCCTTGTCACGCGTGGGCCCGGCACGCCGGGTGCTGACGCCGGCCCTTGGCGGGGGTGTGTGTGGAGGAGTGGGGAGTGAGAGTGGAGTGTGTGTGGGGCCACCGACAGTACCGATAGCAAGAGTGGGGCTGTATTAGCCCCGCTCTCGCTAACGGTCGGCCATCTTGGTACACCCTTAGTGGGTGTACAGCCAGCTTCAGTCCGGATCTGATGTCATTTCGAGCAGAAACGGACGGAAGCTGGCTTAGGCAATTATTATATTAGATGTGGGTCCATTATACTGTATGGAGGGAGGGCTGTGTGGGGGTCACAGTGGGGATCACACCGTAGAAGAGGAGTAGTCTTACATGGCGAGTATATTCCAAACTCTATATTTTAACTGGAAAAGTTGGGGGTCGTCTTTACTGTACTGGAATCCATTGCTGTTATGTGTTCTGACATCCTTTTTTTCAAGGTACGTGTAGTCCATCCTGTATAGTACTTTCTACATTCATTGCACGTTGTGTATTGTTACAGTTCATATATGTTCTGATCGGAAATCTCTTTCCAGTTACCGCATTAGAGAAATGATTTGTCGCCTTGATTTTTCGACACAGGTTACATTTGTTCCCACCTCATCTGTATGACCCGTTGTATTTTAAAGGGAATCTGTCACCTGGATCTAAGCCCCTACTCTATCACTACCTGTCCCTGCACCTTCCTAGCAGCTCCCTATCTATCCCTCTCTGAGCTAAATCCACCCTATAAAACTGCAGAAAAATAACTTATAACTTACAGCAGACCCTGAGGCTGGGGACTGAAAAGGCGGCGCCAGGCTCCATTCAGCCCCTCCTCCATGCAGCAGCACACGCCCCACTGGGCGGCGTTATTCTTTCTTCATCGCCGCCTCCTCCATTTGGAATCTCCCACCTGCTTTACACCTATCATGTTGTGGTGATGCGACCTCGATGTGTCCCCTGACTGAGACACAGCATATGGGAGATTGTATCTTCTGCTTGGTAGCAGCACACACAGGGTGAGCTGCTACTGGAGCTAAGTGCTGATTGAAATCACTGACCCCCAGGTGTGCGGGTGAATAGGAGATGATATGTGCTGCCCTGGGCTGTGGGGAGGGGGTGGAGGGTGTCAGGACAGCAGCAGGAGCTGCTGGGATTGTATGAGGTTCTACTCGGCTGTGCCCCGATGTAACAGGCCAGACTAACCCCCCCGACCAGAATATACTCGGGGTTAAAGTGGCCTAGGCCAGATTATACCCCTCCGTATACCACAGCAGCTGTAGATCAGGGCTCCAAGCAACACATGGGGGCCCGAGGCAGCACAAAGTGGCCCCAGGCAGCAGAAAGTGGCCCTACGCAACATACAGGGGCCCCAGGCAGTGCTAGGGCCCCAGGCAGTGCTAGGGCCCCAGGCAGTGCTAGGGGCCCCAGGCAGTGCACAGGGCCCCAGGCAGCACAAAGTGGCCCCAAGCAGCACAAAGAGGCCCCAGGCAACATACAGGGGCCCCAGGCAGTACTAGGGGCCACAAGCTACACACAGGATCCCAGGCTACACACAGAGGCCCCATGCAGCATACAAGGACCCCAGGCAGTGCACGGGGCCCCAGGCAGTGCATGGGGCCCCACGGCAGTGCCGGGGCCCCAGGCAGTGCACGGGGCCCCACGGCAGTGCACGGGGCCCCAGGCAGTGCACGGGGCCCCAGGCAGTGCACGGGGCCCCAGGCAGCACAAAGTGGCTACAGGCAGCACAAAGTGGCCCCAGGCAACATACAGGGGCCCCAGGCAGTACCAGGGGCCCCAGGCTACACACAGGATCCCAGGCTACACACAGGATCCCAGGCTACACACAAGGGCTCCATGCAGCATACAAGGGCCCCAGGCAGCACACAGGGGCCCCAGGCAGCACAAAGTGACCACAGGCAATATACAGGGGCCCCAGGCAGTGGGCCACCCGGGGCCACTTTGTGCTGCCTGGGGCCCCTGTGTGCTGCCTCTGGCCCCCATGCGCTGCCTGGGACCCCTTTGTACTGCCTGGGGCCCTTGTATGCTGCCTGGGGCCCCTGTATGTAGCCTGGGACCCTGTGTATAGCCTGGGGCCCCTGTATGTTGCCTGGGGCCACTTTGTGCTGCCTGGGGCCACTTTGTGCTGCCTGGGGCCTGTGCACTGCCTGGGGCCCCGTGCACTGCCTGGGGCCCCGTGCACTCCCTGGGGCCCCGTGCACTGCCTGGGGTCCTTGTATGCTGCATGGGGCCCCTGTGTGTAGCCTGGGATCCTGTGTGTAGCTTGTGGCCCCTAGTACTGCCTGGGGCCTCTGTATGTTGCTTGGGGCCTCTTTGTGCTGCTTGGGGCCACTTTGTGCTGCCTGGGGCCCTGTGCACTGCCTGGGGCCCCGTGCACTGCCTGGGGCCCTAGCACTGCCTGGGGCCCTAGCACTGCCTGGGGCCCCTGTATGTTGCGTAGGGCCACTTTCTGCTGCCTGGGGCCACTTTGTGCTGCCTCGGGCCCCCATGTGTTGCTTGGAGCCCTGATCTAAAGCTGCTGTGGTATACGGAGGGATATAATCTGGCCTAGGCCACTTTAACCCCGAGTATATTCTGGTCGGGGGGGTTAGTCTGGCCTGTTACACCGGGGCACAGCCGAGTAGAACCTCATACAATCCCAGCAGCTCCTGCTGCTGTCCTGACACACTCCACCCCCTCCCCACAGCCCAGGGCAGCACATATCATCTCCTATTCACCCGCACACCTGGGGGTCAGTGATTTCAATCAGCACTTAGCTCCAGTAGCAGCTCACCCTGTGTGTGCTGCTACCGAGCAGAAGATACAATCTCCCATATGCTGTGTCTCAGTCAGGGGACACATCGAGGTCGCATCACCACAACATGATAGGTGTAAAGCAGAGATTCCAAATGGAGGAGGCGGCGATGAAGAAAGAATAACGCCGCCCAGTGGGGCGTGTGCTGCTGCATGGAGGAGGGGCTGAATGGAGCCTGGCGCCGCCTTCTCAGTCCCCAGCCTCAGGGACTTCTGTAAGTTATAAGTTATTTTTCTGCAGTTTTATAGGGTGGATTTAGCTCAGAGAGGGATAGATAGGGAGCTGCTAGGAAGGTGCAGGGACAGGTAGTGATAGAGTAGGGGCTTAGATCCAGGTGACAGGTTCCCTTTAAGCATGTACGTTGTTTTCTCTTACTTTCATACAGACTGGGTGACCCAATGCTGCCTTTGTCCCTCGCTCTTCTCGCAACTGTGCGACCCCCCAACAATATTTTTCTCACTATATTGTCCTGATATAATATCAGAAGATTTTTGTGTAGTTATTAACGATGTCTACAATCTGTGCTGAAGGGTGTTGAGAAGGTTGGAGGCGTAGATTTTCCCCCATTCTTTACAGATCTCTGAGTTTTTTCATTTCTTTTCTCCTTTAAAGTTCCGTCCCGGTCTTTTATCTACTATCTGCTTGGCTCTTGTTATCGCCCTACGGTTTAAAGCCCCTCTCTTTAAGTCTGCTCTTTATTACATTTGCCTCCTGTTGAAAATCCCTCACACTAGTGCAATTTCGGTTTCCTCCGGTAAGTTCCCCTACCGGTAGATTTTTAATCACATGTGGGGGATGGCAGCTATCAGCTCATAATAGGGTATTACCCAATGTAGGTTTCCTGTATAATTTAGATGTTACCTTTCCTTCAATTTCATTTCCCATGAGGATCACATCCAATTGAGGTGTGGAATCCCCCTGAATGTTCATGGCGAATTTTAAATTATAGTTGTTTCTATTCAGATAGTCGAAAAACCGACTGATTTCTCATCCGGGAGACCCATCTGGTGATCCAGTCCAAATGAAGACCAGATCATCGATGTATCTACCGTACCAGCCAATTGCATCCAGGAAAGGATTATGTATGGTATAAATAGTTTTTCCCACCTTTCCACATATAGGTTTGCCAATGAGGGCGAGAATTTTGCCCCCATTGGATAACCGCATTGCTGTATGAAGAACAGACTGTCAAAACAGGAGAAATTCCTCTTAAGCAGATAGTTGTCATTAGTATAAATCGCTGAACATCTCCTTCATAGATATCACTTTCTCTTCGAGTACAAGACAAAACTTCAAGAGCTTTAGTATGAGGTATGCAGGAATATAGAGCATGACATCACATGTCAGCCACTTACTCCCTTTTTCCAGGTGAATTTGTTTAAGTGGCTGACATGTGATGTCATGTCACTAAGTGGGGGTGCAAGGTAGGGGAGGCCGCGGCGGAGCTGGGGGTCCTGATGCCTGCGTTGGCCTGCCATAATTGATGGTACATCACTGGACACGCATCTGCTCCACGCAGACGTGTGTCTGCTCCACACGGACACGTGTCTGCTCCATAGGGAGAAACGGTCTGTGCAGAAACACAGACGTGTGATTTGTGAAAGCATGTCCGTGCCTCTGGCATATGGCTGCACGGACAGCGCATGTGCCGGAGACGCTGACCTGTGAAGGAGGCGTTACACTGAGGACAGGATTTTGCGGCATTACATAACAAATCTGCCATGTAATAATATGTGTAATACATTGATGTAATTGGAGTCCGATGGGCCCCGGTGCAAAATTTGGACTGGGACGCGCCCATCCCCCGTGCACACATTGGACAGATGTATGGACCCTATATAACATTCTAACTCCTATAAAGACTCCCGAATTGACCCCTTTCCCCCTTTAATATGTATAAATGTCCTCCATCCTTCTATATATGCTCTCCATCCTGCTATATATGGTCCTCCTGGTATATATGTTCCTTTTCTTGGAATATGGTTACCATAAGCAGCCAAAAACAAAAAACCAACACTGCACTTAGCAGGACACAGCCAGACCCCATTATGTAGAGCAAACCCAGTTGTAAGCAGATAAAAATCACCGTCTACCTACAAAGACAAGTGGGAGGTGACTTGCTATGCACATATTGGGTTTTCATAGGACGCCATTCACACTGATACAAATGATGAGTGGTGTCTGATAGCTCCCCACCGGTCCTGCCACCTGACCAAACGGGCCACCCAGTACGATGTCTCCGCACCACTGGATGAATGGCGCCCCATGGGGCCCAACCCAGGGTCGGAACTACACTGGTGCAGCCTGTGCAGCTGCACCAGGGCCCCGACCGGTTGGGGGCCCCTTCAAGCCTGGAGGGGGGCCCCCAGACGACCCCCGCAAGCCGCCGCCAGAGGAGAGGAGGGTCAGGCAAAGGAAGCAGAGAGCTTCCTGCTTCCCTTGCCTGATCCCGCCCCTCCTCTCCTCTGCTCCTCCGGCCCCTAGCAGACATCCGGCGCGACTCCCAGGTAGGAGAGCATCGCGCCTGCGGCTCCCAGCTCACCCCCCCCCTTTCCGGGCCACGCCGACGGCCAGCGGCACCCCTCCCCCCCGGGCCGCGCCGACGGCCAGTAGCCCCGCCTTCCCCGGTCATCTCCTGCACCAGGGCCCCCGGGGGTGACGGTCCGCCCCTGGCCCAACCGCACCCCGTGAAAATGATAAAAAAAGTGCAAAATGTTTTATGATAAACAAAAAACTTTTTATGTGGGGTATTGGTTCATGTATTGGCCAAGACACTTAAAGGGAACCTGTCACCAGGATTTTGCCATCCCATCTGAGAGCATAATGTAGAAATAGAGACCCTGATTTCAGCAATGTGTCTCTTAAGGTGGGGTCACACCAGGCGATTCTGGCCTGCGATGTTGGAAGCGATGTGCAGGTGCACGCTCGCTTCCGACATCGCAGGCCAGCTGTCACACGGCACGACGTTGCGGCGATGTGGGCGGAGCCGTCGCTCGCTGGGCTGGGCTCAGCCCAGCGAGCGATCCTCAACAACACTGCGATATAGGCTGGATCGCGCTGCCAACAGTGTCAGACGGCGCGATCCAGTCTAATCGCTGGTCACAGGTTGACAGGTTTATGAACATGTTTATAAACCTGTCAACCTGCGACCAGCGATAATTTGCAGTTGCGTCGCGCTGTCACACCCCCCCCCCCCCCATACTTGCTGATCTAATTGCAGCACTGAATGCAGCATGTCTACTGCTTTCAGGCAAGGGGTCCTCCATCCCTTGAGCCTCCCTGTACCCCGAGATAATTGAATTTAAAAACTTACAATGTGGAGCCAAAGAGGTGGTGTGTAGCGGCTGGAGCCACTTCTCTTCACAGGGCAATTTCACGCCCCCTGTATGCATTATCCTGTCTCCGCCGCCCCCCTCCTGTCACTCATGGTCTCCCTCTCCTGCGCCTGCTGCATGAGAAGTTGGCCGCCTGCCCCGCCTCCTGCAGTGACATCAACGCCTTTCCCCGCCCTGCTCTGTGGATAACATCGAGCGGGCGGGGGTAAAGGAGCTGATGTCACTGCAGGAGGCGGGGCAGGCGTCCAGCTTCTCATGCAGCAAGCGCAGGAGAGGGAGACCATGAATGACAGAAGGGAAGCGGCGGAGGGGGGATAAAACATAAAGGGGGCGTGGAATTGCCCTGTGAAGAGAAGTGGCTCCAGCCACTACACCCCACCTCTTTGGCTCCACATTGTAAGTTTTTAAATTCAATTATCTCGGGGTACAGGGAGGCTCAAGGGATGGGAGACCCCTTGCCTGAATGCAGCAGACATGCTGCATTCAGTACTGCAATTAGATCAGCATGTATGGGGGGGGGGGGTGACAGGTCCTCTTTAAGGGGAGCTTCCCTGTATAAAGGTCTGGCCTGCAGGTGGGGTAAGTTAGAACAGCCATGGAGTGAGTCTGAGGAGGAAGGAGAGGAAAGCCTGAGGGAGATGAGGAGCATCGTGCTCACCTCAGATGAAAGCGCAGAGAACGGACACCGGGTCCGAGGCTGTTCAGGGTCTGATGTCCTGGCAGTCAATAACGGAAGGTGGGGAATTCCAGATTTCCCAGCCACACAGTGTCAGGAGGCAAAGTAGCATACTAGAGCCTGGGGTCTCCACTGAGGAGAGACCCCTGAAACAGGACTCGAGCTGCCTGTCATATGGCACACGCAGGAGAGAGAGGGTAAGCAGCCCCAAGAGCCACTAAACCGCACAGAAGGGAGGCCTCCAACCCACCCAGCTAGGTGGATTCCCCGATTGCTGCCAGGCCACCTGGGTCCTCAGTAACATCTAAATTGGTGTACCGGACTGTACCCGTAGCAACGGACCAGTAAAAGTAAAGGAAACGTTTACTGCTGTGGACTCCAGTTATTTCTGTGCCTGTTGCCATGCATTCCTGTACATAGACTAGCCACACTGCCCCGGGGATTGGCTTTACCCGTGGAGAGCCGTCCCATTGCCAGCTGCCATCCATCATCCCCAAAGGTTCTGCAGCAGCGGTGGTCCCCACTGACCACATACCACGGGTTGCGTCACGACAATCTCCCTGTAAATAACCCCTTTTTCAATTGACGCCCAGGCCACAGGACCGGGTCACGACCCCCGTGACTCCCCAACCGCAGCAGCCATCCGGTGCCTGAGTACTCCATGGCCTGGGGGCCCATCATAGACATCTGGATATAAGCGGAAACCACAAGGCAATTATAAGTAGATGCTCCCTCATATCCTTCCATATAGCATATTTCAGCCTCACCTATGCAGCATCATAGCCCTCCTTCTAGTATAATGCACCCTTCTCCTCCTCCCGTGTACTCACTGATTAAAAAAAAGAAATGTGTATTCGCCTCTTCCGGTTCCCCCGCTTCTTCGGTCTTCCTGCGAGTGTCCTGCACTCTAACATCTCAGTACGGCGGCGTGCAGTAGTGACATCACTGTGCTCCGCTGCGCTGAGATGTCAGGGCACAGGCACAAAGGGAGGATGAAGAAAGAAAGAGTGCTCCCTCTTTCTTTATTGCTCTGTGCAATGATGGGCGGGGTGTAGGCTGCTGCTGGAGCTGACACCGGGCCTCCCTTACATACGGGCCCCATAGCAGCCATGTGGAGCGCCGAGGCGCAAGGAGGAAAGCAGCGCTGCGGGAGGCGGCGGGAGCGGGTCCTGAGAGAGAGACGAGTGCGACTGTGCGAGCGCCGGTGCCGAGGAGCCAGCACTGAGGTGAGCTGAGCGTCAGTGCTGTGCTGCGCTGCCGGCCTGCCGCTATGGAGGATAGGAGAGGAGGAGACAGACTGAGTGATAATATTGTCACTCACTGTGCGTGCGGCGCCGGCCGGCCGGTGGCTGCAGCCGCAGCGCCAGCATCACTGTGTGTGTGTCTGTGAAGTCACACACTGACTGTGCCCCACAATGCTGCAGCTCATGTGCGGACAGTGGATGGATGGATGATCCTCTTGGTCTGGCCTGCCCTGCGTGCTCCAAGTAAGAGTAACGGAGCTGAGCAGGACTGAGGGACTGGGACCGGCAGGCATAATTTTGGGGGGCTCTTGGGGGAGAACTGAAGCATGGCAGGCATCATATTGGGGGGCTCCTGGCCCAGGAGCCCCCAAACATCATGCCTGCTATGCTTCATTTCTCCCCCAGGAGTCCTGGGGGAGAACTGAAGCATGGCAGGCATAATTTGAGGGGCTCTGTCCTGGGAGAGAACTGGAGCATGGCCTGACTGCTTATGAATGGGGGGCCCCTGGCCTGGGGAGAAGTATGGCCTGGCTGTTCATGAATGGGGGGGGCCCTGGCCTGGGTGAAGCATGGCCTTGGCTGCAAATGAATGGGAGGGGGAGCCTGGGGAGATGCTTGGCTGCTCATGAATGGGGGGGGGAGCCTGGGGAGATGCTTGGCTGCTCATGAATGGGGGGGGGAGCCTGGGGGAGATGCTTGGCTGCTCATGAATGGGGCGGCTCATGAGAAGAAACATGAATCAGGCGGCCCACATAGAGGGAGAGGAATAAAACGATGTGGATCCACTTGAGGAAGACGCCCTGAGCGTCGAAACATGTTGTGGGAGAGGACCTAGTGTGATTTGAACAATAAACTTACAGGTAAAATACTTGTTGAAGTGTTGCTGTCTTCATATCCCAGCGCTCACCCAAACATCGTTTTATTCCATTGCCTGCATATCCATCTCCCTATGGGGAGAGCGGTGGAGCAGCTCCGGAGGAGAAGACAAATCTAACAGAGGAGAGGAAAACACGTGACGGACCACGTGCAATTCCACAGGCGGACACCGAGGAAAAAGGGAAAGAAATCCACACCGTCCAGAGAGAGACCCCGTGCACTCACTACGTGAGCCCCCCTGTTGTGCGGACAGCACAACAGGAAAAGGTGAGTGTAACGGTGACTTAACAGAGGGTGGATATAAAACATAAAGCAGCGTGGCGCAACCAATTTCTATATCTCATCACATAGAGGGAGAAGCAGCATAAACTGGGGGGGCACATGGGAGAAGCAGCACAAACTGGGGAGCCACATAGGGCGAGAAGCACTATGTCAAAAGTGAACCGCATATGGGGGAGAGCATTATGAAACAAAGGGAAACGGGGGTGCCTATTTATATTTCCTGGAGGCTGTCTTGGGTTATATATGTTATTTAGAGGCTATACTGGGCTGTATATATTACCTAGAGGCTGTAATAGGCTATATATGTTATTTGGAGGCTGTGCTGGTCTGTATATATTACCTGGAGGCTGTGCTGGTCTGTATATATTACCTGGAGGTTGTGTTGGGCTGTACATATTACCTGGAGGCTGTCTTAGGCTATATATGTTATTTGGAGGCTGTGCTGGTCTATATATATTACCTGGAGGCTGTGCTGGGCTGTAAATATTACTACGAGGCTGTGCTGGGCTGTATATATTACCTGAAGGCTGTGCTGGGCTGTGTATGCCATTTGGAGGTTGTGCTGGGCTGTATATATTACCTAGAGGCAATGCTGGGCTGTGTATGCTATTTGGAGGCTGTGCTGGGCTGTATATATAATTTGGAGGCTGCAACTGGCAAATAATATATACAGCCCAGCAGCAGCCTCCAGATATTATATCCAGCCCTGCATAGCCTCAATATTAGATATACAGTACATTTACGGTGGGAAAATCCGCAGCAAAAATTGACATGCTTCAGATTTTCCCGCACTACAATACGCAGCATATTGGCTGTATAGTTTAGTGAATCCACGTACACAGGAATTGTCAAAAACCATAAGCTTTGCTGGGAAAACACGCAGCTGCATATTTGTTGCAGATCTGCAGTTTATACACACCAAATACGTGGCAAAATACGCATTGTGTGAACGGGTCCTAACGGAGCCGGTATACGAATGCGGTGTAACTCCATTACAGTTTAATCTGGTTTAAGCTCCTTTCACACTGGCGTTTTTCGCCACTAGCGGCAGATCCGGCAGATTTCCGCACCTCTGCCGCCTAACGGGCGACTTCCGCCACTGATCCAGCAAGCCGCATTCATTCTCTATGGGGCTTGCGGTCGGCTGCTGCAAGTGCGGTTGTGCTAGATCTGGCAGATCCGGAACTTGCGGCACCGCGAAAAAACTGCGGCTCTCTACGTTTTTTGCAGTGTCGCAAGTGCCGGATCTGGCATGACTGCATTTGCCGCTGCTGACCAGAAGCCCCATAGAGAATGAATGGCACTTGCCGGATCTGTGCCGTAAGTCGCCCGTTAGGCGGCAGAGGTGCGGAAATCTGCCGGATCTGCTGCTAGCGGTGAAAAACGCCAGTGTGAAAGCAGCCTTAAGGGCAAAAACCATATCGAGTCAGAGGCAGTTTTCACCTGATCTCGCCGGATACAAAAACTTCACCTATGTGAAGGCGCCCTTACATGTTGCACATTTAATAGTGATCTATATGTTTACGGGAACATATATTTACATAACTTTGTAGAACTAGGACCCCTGGGTCCACATAGCCCACATTGCTGCCCCTGGGGCCTACATAGCCCATATTGCTGCCCCCTGGGTCCGCATAGCACACATAGCCCACATTGCTCCCCCCTGGGTCCACATAGCCTACATTGCTACCCCCGAGGCCCACATTGCTGCCCCCTGGGTAAACATGGTCCACATTGCGGCCCCTGGGGCCCACATGGCCCACATTGCTGCCCCCTGGGTCCACATAGCCCACACTGCTGCCCCATGGGTCCACATAGCCCACACTGCTGCCTCCTGGGTCCACATAGCCCACATTGCTGGCCCTGGGGCTCACATAGCCCACACTACTGCTCCCGGGGCCCACATAGCCTACATTGCTGCTTCCGGGGCCCACTTTGCAGACCCCGGGGCCCATATAGCCCGCATTGCTGTCCCCTAGGTCCACATAGCCCACATTGATCACCCAGGGCCCACATTGCTGCCTCCTGCTGCTGCTGATGATCTTTTTCTCTGCAATCAGCCAGTGCTACATTGCTGCCCGGGGCCCCACATAGCCCAAATTGCTGCCCCCTGGGTCCACATAGCCCACATTGCTGCCCCCTGGATCCACATAGCCCACATTGCTGCCCTCTGGGTAAACATGGCCCACATTGCTGCCCTCTGGGTAACATGGCCCACATTGCTGCCCTCTGGGTAAACATGGCCCACATTGCTGCCCCCTGGGTCCACATAGCCCACATTGCTGCCCCCTGGGTCCACATAGCCCACATTTCTGCCCCCTGTGTCCACATAGCCCACATTGCTGCCCCCTGTGTCCACATAGCCCACATTGCTGCCCCCTGTGTCCACATAGCCCACATTGCTGCCCCCTTGGTCCACATAGCCCACATTGCTGCCCCCTGGGTCCACATAGGCCACATTGCTGCCCCCTGGGTCCACATAGCCCACATTGCTGCCCCCGAGGCCCACATAGCTCACATTGCTGTCCCCTGGGTCCACATAGCCCACATTGCTGACCCCGGGACCCACATAGCCCCCATTGCAGCCCCCTGCGTCCACATAGCCCACATTGCTGCTTCCGGGGCCCACATTGCTGCCCCCTGGGTAAACATGGTCCACATTGCGGCCCCTGGGGCCCACATGGCCCACATTGCTGCCCCCTGGGTCCACATAGCCCACACTGCTGCCCCATGGGTCCACATAGCCCACACTGCTGCCTCCTGGGTCCACATAGCCCACATTGCTGGCCCCGGGGCTCACATAGCCCACACTACTGCTCCCGGGGCCCACATAGCCCACATTGCTGCTTCCGGGGCCCACTTTGCAGCCCCCGGGGCCCATATAGCCCGCATTGCTGTCCCCTAGGTCCACATAGTCCACATTGATCACCCAGGGCCCACATTGCTGCCTCCTGCTGCTGCTGATGATCTTTTTCTCTGCAATCAGCCAGTGCTACATTGCTGCCCGGGGCCCCACATAGCCCAAATTGCTGCCCCCTGGGTCCACATAGCCCACATTGCTGCCCCCTGGATACACATAGCCCACATTGCTGCCCTCTGGGTAAACATGGCCCACATTGCTTCCCCCGGGGCCCACATAGCCCACATTGCTGCCCCCGGGGCCCACATAGCACACATTGCTGCCCCCTGGGTCCACATAGCCCACATTGCTGCCCCCTGGGTCCACATAGCCCACATTGCTGCCACATGATGATGATTGATGATGATTGATGATGATTGATGATGATTGATGATGGATGATAGGCTGGAGGGGCGGAGCCATGCGCTGCCAATCACATCACACCGAGAATCTGGAGGGGCGGAGTAAGGCGCTGCCAGTATCATCACACACATGCTGGAGGGGCGGAGCTAAGCACTGCCAATCACATCACACTGAGAGGCTGGAGGGGCGGAGCTAATCGCTGCCAATCACATCACACACAGGCTGGAGGGGCGGAGCTAATCGCTGCCCTGCTGCCTGCACTGACAGTGACAGCCCAGGCTGGGGCAGCTCCTCCTGTCTCCCTGACACACAGGAGCCGCCGGCTGCTTCTTCACCCTGCGGGGCCCCGTCACCGCCCCTGGTGTAATATGAGGAGCAGGCTGTGCTCAGGCTCTAGGCCGCAGGGAGCCGTCTCCATGGTAACAGAGACTTTCACAGAGGACACGTGACAGCTCCCGGCCTATCAGTGAGCAGAACGCCGAGATCCGAGCAGGAGGGTAGAGGAGGCGCTGAGGAAAGTGACCGCGGAGCAGATGAATGACTGGGCCTCTATAGGGAGAGAAGTGTCAGCTGTGAAGCTGCCGGGGTGTGAGCCCACACGTCAGGTGAGGACAGGACTGTGAGGAGGCCCAAGGGGTAAGTGAGGGGCACTACTGCTCCCAGCATGGCGCTGCACACACTCTCTATGGCGGCTGAGAGCTGTTATATATAATGTGGGTGATGGTGATATTGGGAGGGGGAGGAGTGAGGTAATGCTGGGTCTCTCCAATGAGGATCGATATCAGTGTCACCATCCGTATAAGCCGTCCTGTATTGTCTGCACAGGAGAAGAGCCATCAGGGCAAATGAACAACCGCTGTGCATTGGGTCTGTCCTTGGGGCGATTGGGGGGGACAGGTCTGCCCCTAAGGTGTGTTTTGGGGGGGGCAACTTTCCCCTTGGGGTGAAGGGAGGGCAGGTCTCTCCTTGGGGTGAGGGGGGGCAGGTCTCTCCTTGGGGTGAGGGAGGGCAGGTCTCTCCTTGGGGTGAGGGGAGGGCAGGTCTCTCCTTGGGGTGAGGGGAGGGGGGGCAGGTCTCTCCTTGGGGTGAGGGGAGGGGGGGCAGGTCTCTCCTTGGGGTGAGGGGGGGCAGGTCTCCCCCTGGGGTGAGGGGAGGGCAGGTCTCTCCTTGGGGTGAGGGGGGGCAGGTCTCTCCTTGGGGTGAGGGGGGGCAGGTCTCTCCTTGGGGTGAGGGAGGGCAGGTCTCTCCTTGGGGTGAGGGGAGGGGGGGCAGGTCTCTCCTTGGGGTGAGGGGGGGCAGGTCTCCCCCTGGGGTGAGGGGAGGGCAGGTCTCCCCTTGGGGTTTGGGGAGGGCAGGTCTCCCCTTGGGGTGAGGGGGGGCAGGTCTCCCCTTGGGGTGAGGGGGGGCAGGTCTCCCCTGGGGTGAGGAGGGGGGGCAGATCTCCCCTGGGGTGAGGAGGGGGGACAGGTCTCTCCCTGGGGTAAGGAGGGGGGGCAGGTCTCTCCCTTGGGGTGAGGGGAGGGCAGGTCTCCCCTTGGGGTGAGGCTGAAGGCAGGTCTCTCCCTGGGGTGAGGGGAGAGCAGGTCTCCCCTTGGGGTGAGGGGGGCAGGTCTCCCCCTGGGGTGAGGGGGGGCAGGTCTCCCCCTGGGGTGAGGGGGGGGGGCAGGTCTCCCCCTGGGGTGAGGGGGGGGAAATAAAAATAGGATGATGCAGATCTATTTTTCCATCAGGGGTAAATTTATTTTCTAAGACCTAATCTTGTGATGACGGCAGGTGACAATTGTCCTGGAGGTTGTACTGGACGCTAAGTGCTGGGTCAGATACCAAGGACTGAAAGACATTCTCTATCGAGGTCCATAACAACTGCGGCAAAACTATCAGGAAAGGGGCTATGGAGCAGCTTAACTACAGCAAAGACCAGGTGAGTGCAGGAAATTCTGCAATCATCACCATCTCACAGACACACTATGGTTCTGTACTGACATATTGCGTTCTTCTTTGGCAGTGAATTAACTGTGGTCATAGACCGGGGCCTAACAATCATGGTTACAGAGGGTGAGACACTGACCATATCACAGGCCACTACAGGCTATGTCAGCTGGATGTGTGTCCGAGGACCTGCCAGGTTCCTGGACAGCGATACATGCTGCCGGCCAATTACAGACCGGAATCTGACGTTGACGTGCCAGTCACAGGCCGGGCATAACAGTGATGTTATTTGTTGCCTGTAACAGGAACATTTTTTCCCTGGAATGGGGAACATTATTGTAGGATGGGTCCAGCTGCTGGGACATTATACTAGGAAGGGACCCAGTGTGGAGGTGGCAGTAGTCTCGGGTGAGGGCAAGCCCAGGCTGCTGTGCAGCCCTCTATAAACAGTCCACGTCCTGGCCTCCTCCGCAGTGCAGGGGATATTGTACTTGATTATGTGGTTTCCCAAGGGATGATACAGACACAGAACTCTGTCACTGTAAATGACTCTTTCTTTATATTCACACACAACACTTGCCGAGCAGGTACATTGCAGGCACTTCTGACACGTTTCAGGAACAACACAATTCACTTCAATTTGTATCTTTGCTGCAGATGTCTCCCTTGGTTCCGATACCTCTGCTGTTACTGCTGAGTTCTCCATCAGACTATGTCACCTGTCAGCTTGATTTAGCCCCCTATCCTACCACTCCCTGTCTCTGCACCTTGCTAGCACATCCCTAACCATCCCTCTCTGAGCTAAAACTGCAATATAAAGCGTTAGAACAACGATTTAATAACTGGCGTCCAGTCTACGCCATAGACTGCAATGGGCGGTCTTCAGGTCTTCATTCTCCCTCCTCGCAGGCTCTTATCATGGGTGTCATCATTTGTTCTCCTGGTCGTCCCCTATGTTGAAATTCCCACCTCCTCCTTATAGTATGACGTGCTGCCGGAGCATTATATCCGGTCATGTGCAGCATGCAGATGTATGGGCTGTATGGTCCGGCTCTGACGCAGGCGCAGTGCGCATATTGCAGCCGGACTATACACCTGATAAGCCACCACAATGCACTGGACCGGAACTGACGACCAGGAAGCGTCATACTATATGGAGGAGGTGGGAATTTCAAAAAAGAGGACGACCAGGAAAAGGAATGATGATGCCCAGCGGGGCGTGCTAAGAGCTTGTGAGGAGGGGACAATGGAGCCCGGAGAACGCCCATTCCAGTCTATGGTGTAGACGGGATGTAAGTTACTAAATCATTTTTCATAAGCTTTATATTGCAGTTTTAGCTCAGAGAGGGATGGTTAGGGATGTACTAGCAAGGTGCAGGGACAGATAGTGGTAGGATAGAGGGCTAAATCGAGCTGACAGGTTCCCTTTACTCCACAGTCACACATGATGAGTTAAAGTCCTACATGGCTTCCGTTTCGTCCCACCTTTAGGGACCCGTTTTACAACTACAACCGTTCCCTGCCCAGAAGGATACCAGGGAAGCAGTGTCTAAAATGGCCACTAGATGGCCACACTCAATACTTTATTTTCAAATACCCACATTATACATTTTAAACTTAAAGCATAACCACCGTTTAAATTTTTATTTAATAACTAGATATGGCCTGATGCTATTGCATCAGGAGGGCAGTCTTTTTGTCTGTGTCCACTTGTGCGCTCTCTCCAGTCTGTGCTGTCTCTTCCCCTGTGCGCTCTGTCTTACTTGTGCCTTTCTCTCCGCTCTGTGTGCTCTCAGCCCCTGTGTGCGCTGTCTCTCCATGTGTGCGCTGTCTCTCCCCATGACTCTGCCTCCCCCTGTGCCTTCTCCCGCCCCTGTGCCTTTTCCCGCCCCTGTGCCTTTTCCCGCCCCTGTGCCTTTTCCCGCCCCTGTGCCTTCTCCCTCCCCTGTGCCTTTTCCCGCCCCTGTGCCTTTTCCCGCCCCTGTGCCTTTTCCCGCCCCTGTGCCTTTTCCCGCCCCTGTGCCTTTTCCCGCCCCTGTGCCTTTTCCCGCCCCTTTTCCGCCCCTGTGCCTTTTCCCGCCCCTGTGCCTTTTCCCGCCCCTGTGCCTTTTCCCGCCCCTGTGCCTTTTCCCGCCCCTGTGCCTTTTCCCGCCCCTGTGCCTTTTCCCACCCCTGTGCCTTTTCCCGCCCCTGTGCCTTTTCCCGCCCCTGTGCCTTTTCCCCCCCTTGCCTTTCCCGCCCCTGTGCCTTTTCCCGCCCCTGTGCCTTTTCCCGCCCCTGTGCCTTTTCCGCCCCTGTGCCTGCCCCTCTGTGCCTTTTCCCGCCCCTGTGCCCCTGCCTCCTCTGTGCCTTTTCCCGCCCCTGTGCCCCTGCCTCCTCTGTGCCTTTTCCCGCCCCTGTGCCCCTGCCTCCTCTGTGCCTTTTCCCGCCCCTGTGCCCCTGCCTCCTCTGTGCCTTTTCCCGCCCCTGTGCCCCTGCCTCCTCTGTGCCTTCTTGCTCCCGTGTGTCAGCCTCCCATCACTAAGCCACCATACAATGCTCACCACTGAGCTAACCACTGAGCTACTGTAGAGTGCAGACCACTGAACCACCGTACAGTGCTGACTACTGAGCCACTGTACCGTGCTAACTGAGCCACGGCACAGTGCTAACGACTGAGCCACGGCACAGTGCTAACGACTGAGCCACGGCACAGTGCTAACGACTGAGCCACGGCACAGTGCTAACGACTGAGCCACCATATACAGTGCTAATGTCTTGTGCCAAGGGATTGGGGTACTCTGATCTCGGGCGTACTGCTACGGGGATGTCACGGATGGTCGGAGTCCGAGTCCAGGGGCGGCCCGACTGCATGTGCAGCCAGTTCTGTTGCACCGGGGCCCCGAGCTGCTAGGGGCCTCTCAGGGCTCCAGCGGGTCCAGACTCTCTGGGCTCCCGGGGCTCTGGAGGGCAAGCCCGGACTGATAGCCCGGATGGGCGGGACTTTTCCCTGTGGGCAGCAGCTCGGGTTTAAATCATTTGCGCCGAGCGGCCACGGCATGCAGGGAACGAGGCCACGGACGTGAAGGGGGGGGGGGTATGGACATGAAGGGGCGGGGCTGTTTCCCCAAAGCAGGGCCCCTCTTACATCAATCAGATTGACAGGTGCAGGTCCCAGGCCCTCCCACCATCTTCATCATATCCCTGATCCCTCTGTGAGCTGATCATGTGACCCTTGATGTCTCCCCTCCATGTGACATCTTCACAGGTCCTGTATGTATCATGGCTGTGTCTGTCTGAGTGTCTTTCTGTCTGTCTGGGTGTGGTTGACAGTGTCTGTCTGTTTCTCCACAACACTATACAGTATATACAGGTCCACACTACATGCTGTACTAGTGTGCCTATATACTGTGTATATATATATATATATATATATATATAAGTGTGGAACTGTATATACAGTATAGTGCTGTGTATACAAGATATACACCAGCACTCTCAGACGTGTCCAGAGGCCGCAGTGTGTAACGTGCCCAGAGTCCTGTATACTGGGTGTAATCCTCACTATCTGTAGTATTCTGTATATATACACTGCATTGTACCAATTCTCCTGTCCTGTACGCTGGGTGTAATCCTCAGTGTCTGTATTATTCTGTATATATACACTGCACAGTACCACTTCTCCTGTCCTGTTGTCAGAGGCGGTATTGTACGTTGATTTTCAGCATTTAAGTATTTAATTTGGGGGAGAAGATTGGCTGCATCAAGGAAGGGGGGGTCCTTGATGCAGCTGTGCTTCTCCCCCAGGCATATAAGGTGAGAAGCACTATGAAGAAAGTGAGCCGCATATGGGGGAGATCATTATGAAAAAAAGGGAAAAGGGGGGTGTCTATAGATTGGGCTATATATGTTATACGGAGGCTGTGCTGCTGCTGTATATATTACCTGGAGGAGGCTGTCTTGGGCTATATATCTTATTTGGAGGATGTGGTGGTCTGTATATATTACCTGGAGGCTGTCTTGGGGTATATATCTTATTTGGAGGCTGTGGTGGTCTGTATATATTACCTGGCGGCTGTGCTGGGCTGTATATATTACCTGGCGGCTGTGCTGGGCTGTATATATTACCTGGCGGCTGTGCTGGGCTGTATATATTACCTGGCGGCTGTGCTGGGCTGTATATATTACCTGGCGGCTGTGCTGGGCTGTATATATTACCTGGCGGCTGTGCTGGGCTGTATATATTACCTGGCGGCTATTCTGAGTTGTGTATGTTATTTGGAATCTGTGCTGAGCTGTATATACGGTATTATTTGGAGGCTGCAACTGGCAAATAATATATACAGCCCAGCAGCAGCCTCCACATATAATATACAGCCCTGCATAACCTCAATATTATATATACAGTACATTTAGTGTGGGAAAATCTGCTTTAAGAATTGATATGTGCAGATTTTCCCACAGCATATCGGCTGTATATTTTAGACGGCCGTCACACGGGACGATTTCTTGCCCGATATCGTTTAAGCGATCTCCTTTTTGATCGCTTAAGCGATATCGGGCAAGAAATCGTTGCATGTAATCAAGCGATTTACGATTTGAAATCGCTTGATCGTGGCATCGTTGATCTGAGCTCTGGTTCTCAGATCTAGCGATGAGCGATTTGACGATCTGTCTCATCGTGGTGTATAACACCACGATGAGCGATCTCCCAGCGGCAGAGCCTATGCTGGGAGATGGTAACTATGGTACACGTCGGGTAACTAAGCGACGCGCGGCGCCTAGTTACCCGATGTGTACCATAGTTACCAGCGAGATCGCGGATCCACATCGCTGGTGAGTCTGCCTGTGTGACATCTCACCAGCGATGTGAGCGATATTGTAAGCGATTGCGCGTGCACGTGATCGCTTACAATATCGCTATAGATATCTGTGCGTGTGACGGCCGCCTTAGGGGTACCATGTGGACAGGAATTGGCAAACCCATAAGCTTTGCTGGGAAAACACACAGCTGCAGATTTGTTTCAGATCTGCGTATACACACCAAATACATGGCAAAATATGTATCGTGTGAATGGGTCCCAACGGAAACTGTATACAAATCCGGTATAATTCCATTACGGTGTAAGGGCAATAACCATATACAATTAGATGTAGTTTTTGCCTGATCTCGCCCGATACAAAAAACCTTGTTGCACTAAGAGTGACGGGGGGGGGCCTGAAAAAATTCTTGCAAAGTGTTACTACCACCATGTAGCCAGATGACTGCACTGCAGGTTGATCATTATATATATGGAGATATACAGTGTTACTGCCTCCATGTGGCCAGATGACAGCACTGCATGGTGATCATTGTATATATGGAGATATACAGTGTTACTGCCTCCATGTGGCCAGATGACAGCACTGCATGGTGATCATTGTATATATGGAGATATACAGTGTTACTGCCTCCATGTGGCCAGATGACAGCACTGCATGGTGATCATTGTATATATGGAGATATACAGTGTTACTGCCACCGTGTGGCCAGATGACAGCACTGCAGGGTGATCATTGTATATATGGAGATATGGAGTGTTACAGCCATAATGAGAACCCTGCAACGGGCCAGCACAATATTGAAATAAGGCACTTCAGAAACAGGGTCCAAGGATACCCTATATCCTTCCACCTCAAAGCAACTACCGTGATCAAGGTCCGAGTGGGACCGAAACGTTGGTTTCTCGCTGCTCCTCCAATAAAAAGACTCTGTTTTTTGCAAAAAGAACCTATGAGTTTGCGATTGTTTTTCTACTTGGTTACTACGTGGGTTCATCAGACCCCTCAATCAGCACCTCTACCAGTGAACTAAATCTCAGAGTGCACACCATCTTATTAGAATTCCTGTGTGGCCAGCACTACAGCACTACAGGGTCATCAATGTATATATGGAGATATGAAGTGTTACTGCCTCCATGTGGCCAGATGACTGCACTGCAGGGTGATCATTGTATATATGGAGTGTTATGGTGGGTTTACACACACCAATCATTGTATCCAATCTCTGAACCAATCTCTGGTTGCAGTGAAATCATGGACACATAGTTCCATTTTGTGGCTGTGTACAACATGGAGCAATGTATCCATGATTTCACTGCAACCAGAGATTGGTTCAGAGATTGGATACAATGATTGGTGTGTGTAAACCCACCATTACTGCCAACCGTGTGGACAGATGACTGCACTGCATGGTGATCATTGTATATATGGAGATATAGTGTTACTGCCACCGTGTGGCCAGATGACTGCATTGCATGGTGATCATTGTATATATGGAGATATAGAATGTTACTGCCCCTGTGTGGCCAGATGACAGCACTGCAGGTTGATCATTGTATATATGGAGATATGGAGTGTTACTGCCTCCATGTGGCCAGATGACTTCACTGCACGGTGATCATTGTGTATATGGAGAGTTACTGCCCCTGTGTGGCCAGATGACTGCACTGCAGGGTGATCATTGTATATATGGAGATATGGAGTGTTACTGCCACCATGTGGCCAGGTGACAGCACTGCAGGTCGATCATTGTATATATAAAGATATAGAGTGTTACTGCCTCTGTTTGGCCAGATGACAGCATTGCAGGGTGATCATTGTATATATGGAGTGATACCGCCACATTGTGACCAGATGACTTCACTGCAGGG
Organism: Allobates femoralis; assembly: GCA_033576535.1. NCBI lineage: Eukaryota > Metazoa > Chordata > Amphibia > Anura > Aromobatidae > Allobates > Allobates femoralis. Next base: position 265,017,310 of record JARQOC010000002.1, read on the forward strand.
TGATCATTGTATATATGGAGATATAGAATGTTACTGCCCCTGTGTGGCCAGATGACAGCACTGCAGGGTGATCATTGTATATATGGAGATATGGAGGGTTACTGCCTCCATGTGGCCAGATGACTCACTGCAGGTTGATCATTGTATATATGGAGATATGGAGTGTTACTGCCTCCATGTGGCCAGATGACTTCACTGCACGGTGATCATTGTGTATATGGAGAGTTACTGCCCCTGTGTGGCCAGATGGCTGCACTGCAGTGTGATCATTGTATATATGGAGATATAGAATGTTACTGCCACCATGTGGCCAGGTGACAGCACTGCAGGTCGATCATTGTATATATAAAGATATGGAGTGTTACTGCCTCTGTTTGGCCAGATGACAGCACTGCAGGGTGATCATTGTATACATGGAGTTTTACTGCCTCTGTGTGGCCAGATGAAAGCATTGCAGGGTGATCAATGTATATATGGAGATATAGAGGGTTACTGCCACATTGTGACCAGATGACTTCACTGCAGGTTGATCATTATATATATATATGGAGTGTACCCGCCACATTGTGACCAGATGACTTCACTGTAGAGAGGTCATTGCATTTATGGAGATATAGAGTGCTACTGCCTCCGTGTGGTCAGATGACAGCATTGCAGGGTGATCATTGTATATATGGAGATATAGAATGTTACTGCCCCTGTGTGGCCAGATGACAGCACTGCAGGGTGATCATTGTATATATGGAGATATAGAATGTTACTGCCCCTGTGTGGCCAGATGACAGCACTGCAGGGTGATCATTGTATATATGGAGATATAGAATGTTACTGGCCCTGTGTGGCCAGATGACAGCACTGCAGGGTGATCATTGTATATATGGAGATATAGAATGTTACTGCCCCTGTGTGGCCAGATGACAGCACTGCAGGGTGATCATTGTATATATGGAGATATAGAATGTTACTGCCCCTGTGTGGCCAGATGACAGCACTGCAGGGTGATCATTGTATATATGGAGATATAGAATGTTACTGCCCCTGTGTGGCCAGATGACAGCACTGCAGGTTGATCATTGTATATATGGAGATTTGGAGTGTTACTGCCTCCATGTGGCCAGTTGACTGTACTGCAGGGTGATCATTGTATATATGGAGATATGGAGTGTTACTGCCTCCATGTGGCCAGGTGACAGCACTGCAGGGTGATCATTGTATACATGGAGATATGGAGGGTTACTGCCACCGTGTGGCCAGATGACTGCACTGCAGGTTGATCATTATGTATATAGAGTTACTGCCTCCGTGTGGTCAGATGACAGCACTGCAGGGTGATCATTGTATATATGGAGTGTTACTACCACCATGTAGCCAGATGACTGCACTGCAGGTTGATCATTATATATATGAGTGTTACTGCCTCCGTGTGGCCAGATGACAGCACTGCAGGGTGATCATTGTATATATGGAGATATATAGTGTTACAGCCATAATGAGAACCCTGCAACGGGCCAGCACAATATTGAAATAAGGCACTTCAGAAACAGGGTCCAAGGATACGCTATATCCTTCCACCTCAAAGCAACTACCGTGATCAAGGTCCGAGTGGGACTGAAACGTTGGTTTCTCGCTGCTCCTCCAATAAAAAGACACTGTTTTTTGCAAAAAGAACCTATGAGTTTGCGATTGTTTTTCTACTTGGTTACTACGTGGGTTCATCAGACCCCTCAATCAGCACCTCTACCAGTGAACTAAATCTCAGAGTGCACGCCATCTTATTAGAATTCCTGTGAGGCCAGATAACAGCACTACAGGGTCATCAATGTATATATGGAGATATGGAGTGTTACTGCCTCCGTGTGGCCAGATGTCTTCACTGCGGGGTGATCATTGTATATATGGAGATATAGAGTGTTACTGCCTCCGTGTGGCCAGATGACTGCACTGCAGGTTGATCATTATATATATATAGAGTGTTACTGCCTCCGTGTGGCCAGATGTCTTCACTGCAGGGTAATCATTGTATATATGGAGATATGGAGGGTTACTGCCTCCATGTGGCCAGATGATAGCACTGCAGGGTGATCATTGTCAGGCCCGCAGCTATAATGAGGCAATGTGAGCTTATTGTCTCAGGCAGTGCCACCTAGTGGGCAGCAGTGGGAGCACTCAGTGCAGGAGACCGGATGCACAAAGTTCCGAGCATTGCTACTGTGCGGAGCTTGGTGCTGTCTCCTGTGTCTTCTCTTCCCTCAAACTGCGGCTGATCAGGACATCGGCAGGAGGTGATCGGAGCCAGGAATCTTCTTAGCGTGTGACAATTACTGTGGCCAGTAGGTGGCAGTGTCACAAATTGGCTCTAGATCAAGGGCTGCTCCTTCTTTCCACTGCAGGAGTGCCCCCCAGCCCCCACCATTCCTGACACTGCCTGCCCATGCTCCTGTACACCTCCCCTCCATGACGCCTTCCTCCACAGCTGCCATCCTTATAGATCACAGGAGGCAGTCGGCCCTGGAGGAGGAGGAGGGGGAGATCCTGTCTGTAGAGAGGAGGCAGCAGCTCCCAGCCTCCTCCTGTGCTGTCCTCCTTGTATATGGAGCACCAGCCTCCTCCTGTGCTGTCCTCCTGTATATGGAGCACCAGCCTCCTCTGTCTGTCTTCCTGGTATATGGAGCACCAGCCTCCTCCTGTGCTGTTTTCCTTGTATATGGAGCACCAGCCACCTCCTGTGCTGTCCTTCTTGTATATGGAGCACCAGCATCCTCCTGTGCTGTCTTCCTTCTATATGGAGCACCAGCCACCTCCTGTGCTGTCCTTCTTGTATATGGAGCACCAGCCTCGTCCTGTGCTGTCCTCCTTGTATATGGAGCACCAGCCTCCTCCTGTGCTGTCTTCCTTGTATATGGAGCACCAGCCTCCTCCTGTGCTGTCTTCCTTGTATATGGAGCACTAGCCTCATCCTGTGCTGTCCTCCTTGTATATGGAGCACCAGCCTCCTCCTGTGCTGTCCTCCTTGTATATGGAGCACCAGCCTCCTTCTGTGCTGTCCTCCTTGTATATGGAGCACCAGCCTCCTCCTGTGCTGTCCTCCTTGTATATGGAGCACCAGCCTCCTCCTGTGCTGCTTTCCTTGTATATGGAGCACCAGCCTCCTTCCTGTGCTGTCCTCCTTGTATATGGAGCACCAGACTCCTCCTGTGCTGTCCTCCTTGTATATGGAGCACCAGACTCCTCCTGTGCTGTCCTCCTTGTATATGGAGCACTAGCCTCCTCCTGTGCTGTCCTCCTTGTATATGGAGCACCAGCCTCCTCCTGTGCTGCTTTCCTTGTATATGGAGCACCAGCCTCCTCCTGTGCTGTCCTCCTTGTATATGGAGCACCAGCCTCCTCCTGTGCTGCTTTCCTTGTATATGGAGCACCAGCCTCCTCCTGTGCTGCTTTCCTTGTATATGGAGCACCAGCCTCCTCCTGTGCTGTCCTTGTATATGGAGCACCAGCCTCCTCCTGTGCTGTCTTCCTTGTATATGGAGCACCAGCCTCCTCCTTTGCTGTCCTCCTTGTATATGGAGCACCAGCCTCCTCCTGTGCTGTCCTCCTTGTATATGGAGCACCAGCCTTCTGTCCTGGGATGGAACAAGTGGTGAAGACTGCAGCACATGTGAGTATATGGAATGTCATGTATACTGTATGTAATAGTGTGTATAGTGTGTGTTTTCCTGTGTGTAGATGGCTGCATAGGTTTATTGTGAATGTAACTTACCATCCATGCCAAAGACAGAAAACCAAATGCACTTACAGGACGCAGTCAGAGCCCAATTGTGGAGCAAGCCCAGCTGCTGGCTGATGAGTCGCCTCTACCAGCAAAATGTGGGAGGCGACCTGCCATGCATACACTAGGCCTGCATAGAGCACCATTCACACTGATATTATCAGTGTGAATGGTGCTCTATGCAGGCCTAGTGTATGCATGGCAGGTCGCCTCCCACATTTTGCTGGTAGAGGCGACTCATCAGCCAGCAGCTGGGCTTGCTCCACAATTGGGCTCTGACTGCGTCCTGTAAGTGCATTTGGTTTTCTGTCTTTGGCATGGATGGTAAGTTTTTTCTGATGCTGCTTTTTTCTAGTAGTTTTTGTACAATTATTGTGAATGTAATAGTGTATCTGTAGTATGTAGTGTATGATATGTGTTTCACTGTTTATAAATGAGTGTATATGGAAATACTGCCTGTGATCAGGCCTGAACTCACAATTATCTCAGTATGGCAGGTTTCCACATAGAACTCCTGCACCCCCCCCCGATATATTAATCCCCTGCAAATATCCAGCATGATGTAGCCTGTAAGACCCCCTGAGTATTCAGCAATATGCTGGGGTGCAGGCACAGTGCTGGTGTATAAGGCTGCTTTTCACATCGGCGTTTTTGCAAATCTGGCAGAAATGCGCCATTTTTGCAAAAATGCAATGCGTCTCACTTGTGGCAAGGTTGCACTTTTGCTAATATATTATAAAGGGACCTCCGGACAAGTGCGAAGGCTTGACAGTAATCCTGCACTTCCGGCAACGTATGAAAACTGCAGCTAAAAAAGTGCGGGATCACGGGGAAAATGTGAGGTCCAGTTACAATGCATTAGCAAAAGTGCAACCTTGCCGCAAGTGAGGCGCATTGCATTTTTGCAAAAATGGCAGATTTCTGCCAGATTTGGAAAATATCAAGTTAAAGATTTCAAGTTTGCCTGATCTTGCAGAATTGAAAATATCAAAAATGTGACCGTACCATAATGCTATTAGTGCAGACCAGCCGCATCTGCAGATGAGCACTGTGCACTTTAATGTCCCGCACCCAACGCCTGTAATGTCTGCAAGTATGGCCTCAAATTATCGCTCATCATCATCTGTAATGTCCGCTCTATGTAACCTCTCCTGAAGGCTCGTGCATGATTTCAGAGCTCTGCATTCACATATTTATTGTTCTGGTCATTCTAGCAATGGACCTAATAGATCGGGCAGTGGTGACCGCAGTTAGGCCTGGGTCACACTAGAGCTAGCATTGCGTTCAGGAGGGTTCCGTTAAAAAGATAGAATCTGGCAGCATTAACGCAACATAACCATAAGGGAATGATGCGTTAACGCTGCCGATACAGTGCTCTGAGTGACAGACCCCCGAGCGCAGTCAAATAACTCCCCTAAATGCATTCCTAGCACTAGTATGACCCTAGCCTTATTTCACTATATATATATTAAGGCTACGTTCACACATTTGCGTATTTTGTTGCGCTTTTTTGCGCGCGTTTTTTGCTGTGATTTTCAGCCGCGCAAAAAAGTGCAAAAAAATATGTCGGTGCTTTCACACACCACACTTTCTTCTTCCCCTAAGAGCAGGTGAAGTCACAGAGGGGGAGGAAGAATCCTGCTTCCTCCTCCCCTCTGTGACAGCCCCATTAGATTTCGCAGTGTATTAATATACACTGCGAAATCTAAATTAAATAAAGCCAGAGGTATTGAAAATAAAAAAGATGGAATGCTTACCCGTTCACCGGATGTTCGGGAGCAGCCGCAGGTATCGAGCAGCTAGGACCTTGCATTATGTCAGAGTGACGTCACGGGCACTGATTGGCTCATATCACATGTCATGTGACCGCAAGCAGCCAATCAGCGCCCATGACGTCGCTCTGACATCATGCAAGGTCCTAGCTGCTCGATACCTGCGGCTGCTCCCGACTCCCGAACATCCGGTGGACGGGTAAGTATTCCATCTTTTTTATTTTAACACATTTCCTTAACTTTAATTTGGGTTTTGCAATGTACAATAATACAGTGTGAAACCCAAAGGGGGCTGACATAGAGGGGAGGAGGAACAGGATTCTTCCTCCCCTCTGTGACATCAGCGCCGGCCCCTGTGGGAAAAATCGCGGGCAGCGGTGAGTAAAGAATTGACATGTTCATTCCTTTTACGCCCGTGCATTTTCCCATAAAAGCGGCGCGCTAAAATTAACCAGCGTCTGAACAGCAAAGTGATTTCATATTCGCTTTACTGGCAAACTAGACACACTTGCGCATTTTTGAAAAGCACTGGCAAAAAAGCGCTTAAAAATGCGCAGTGTGTGAACGTAGCCTTAGTGATGAGTCTTGGATTAGGTTCCTCTCTGACTGAGAATCATGTCAGTTCTTTGTGGCCGGCCAAAGTCTTTTATTTTGTTTGACTATAAACTATTACAGGTAGGACATGCAGGGTGATATCTGAGATATGTTGAGAATGATGTGTACCGCTGATATAGATCATATATATATATATATATATATATATATATATATATATATATATATATATATATATATATACAGTGGCGGATTATAATGAGGTCAATATGGTCTTTTGCCCCGGGCCCAATGGTGTTGGGGGGCCCACAGCCCAGGGGTAAATTGCCCCATTATAATCCGCCACGGCGCCACCATACAGCACTGTGCACGCAGGGCTGCAGCGTCCATGAGGTGACGAGCCCTGCTAGTTGACAGGGGGCGGCATCCGCAGGGGCGCCTGGTGGTGTTATGACCCCGTGCTGATGCCGCTCTCTCTCCTACAGTCCTGGCCGCCGCGTTACACTTTCTTCCCCCCCGCAGTGTGAGCCCACCTGTAGAGCCGCACAGGAAGACCTGTGCTTACAGGACCTGTCATGATGTCAATAGAGGGGAGGAGTCAGGGATCACATGATCAGCTCCTCGTTATGCAGCCCTCCACTGTGCTGGATGTCATGGTGCTGGATAACGTGAAGAAGAGGATGAGATGAAGGTTATGTGGGGGGTCAGGAGATTTACAGTGTGGATGTAGCAGAGACGACTGTGTACTAGGTGTATGGAGCAGGAGCTGAGTGTGTACTAGGTGTATGGAGCGGAGCCGTGTGTGTACTAGGTGTATGGAGCGGAGCCGCATGTGTACGAGGTGTATGGAACGGAGCCACATGTGTGCGAGGTGTATGGAGCGGAGCCGTGTGTGTACGAGGTGTATGGAGCGGAGCCGCATGTGTATCAGATGTACGGAGCAGAGCTGAGTGTGTACGGAGCAGAGCCGCATGTACTAGGTGTATGGAGCGGAGTCACATGTGTATGAGATGTACGGAGCAGAGCTGAGTGTGTACGGAGCAGAGCTGCGTGTACGAGGTGTACGGAGCAGAGCCTAGTGTGTACAGGGTGTATGGAGCAGAGCCAAGTGTGTACTAGGTGTATGGAGCAGAGCCTAGTGTGTACAGGGTGTATGGAGCAGAGCCAAGTGTGTAGAGGGTGTATGGAGCAGAGCCAAGTGTGTACTAGGTGTATGGAGCAGAGCCAAGTGTGTACTAGGTGTATGGAGCAGAGCCGTGTGTGTACGAGGTGTATGGAGCGGAGCCGCATGTGTACGAAGTGTACAGAGCAGAGCCGCATGTGTATGAGATGTACGGAGCAGAGCTGAGTGTGTACGGAGCAGAGACGCGTGTACGAGGTGTACAGAGCATAGCTGTGTGTGTACAGGGTGTATGGAGCAGACCCGTGTGTACTAGGTGTATGGAGCGGAGCCGCATGTGTATGAGATGTACGGAGCAGAGCTGAGTGTGTACGGAGCAGAGCCGCGTGTACAAGGTGTACGGAGCAGATCCGCATAGAGCCAAGCCGCATGTGTATGAGGTGTACGGAGCAGAGCTGAGTGTGTACGGAGCAGAGCCACATGTGTACGAGGTGTACGGAGCAGAGCCTAGTGTGTACAGGGTGTATGAAGCAGAGCCACGTGTGTACGAGGTGTACAGAGCCAAGTCGCATGTGTACGAGGTGTATGGAGCAAAGCCATGTATGTACAAGGTGTATGGAGTGGGGCCGTGTGTGTACGAGGTGCACAGAGCAGAGCCGCGTGTGTACTAGGTGTATGGAGCGCAGCCGTGTGTGTACGAGGTGTATGGAGCGGAGCCGCATGTGTACGAGGTGTACAGATCGGAGCCGCATGTGTATGAGATGTACGGAGCAGAGCTGAGTGTGTACGGAGCAGAGACGCGTGTACGAGGTGTACGGAGCATAGCCGTGTGTGTACAGGGTGTATGGAGCAGAACCAAGTGTGTACGAGGTGTATGGAGCGGAGCCGCATGTGTACGAGGTGTATGGAGCGGAGCCACATGTGTGCGGAGCAGAGCTGCGTGTACGAGGTGTACGGAGCAGAGCCTAGTGTGTACAGGGTGTATGGAGCAGAGCCGCATGTGTACGAGGTGTACAGAGCCAAGCCGCATGTGTACGAGGTGTATGGAGAGGAGCCATGTGTGTACAAGGTGTATGGAGCGGGGCCGTGTGTGTACGAGGTGCACAGAGCAGAACCGCGTGTGTACAAGGTGTACGGAGCGGAGCCATGTGTAAACAAGGTTTACGGAGTGGAGTTACATGTGTATGAGCGGAGCGGAGCCACATGTGTATGAGATGTACGGAGCAGAGCCAAGCGTGTACGGAGCAGAGCCGTGTGTGTACGAGGTGTACGGAGCGGAGCCGTGTGTGTACAAGGTGTACGGAGCGGAGCCGTGTGTGTGTACGAGGTGTGCGGAGCGGAGCCCCATGTGTACAAGGTGTACAGAGCACAGCCACGGGTGTACGAGGTGTACGGAACGGAGCCGCTTGTGTACGAGGTGTTCGGAGCAGAGCTGAGTTTGTACTAGGTGTACGGAGCGGAGCTATGTATGTATGGAGCATGCGGAGCTGTGTGTTTACAAGGTGTGTGTACCAGTGGTAGCCCACTGCGGATGTTGCTCCCACTCCTATAGTCCCAGCCGCCTCTGTCGGCAGCATTGTTCTCCCGAGTGCTGGCCACCGCTGTCCGCCCTGCTATGCTGATTCTGCCGGGCCCGATTGGACTTTGCTGAATTCTCCTGCTCTAGGAGGACCCAGACTTACCGGATCCAGGCAGGCAGCTGATCTGGCCTGAGGCTGAGCAGACTCCTCCGTCCTCCTGACTGAGTCTGTGTCTCACCCGCCGTCCACCACCTCCTGGGTCGCCGCCTGTATGAAAAGAGGGAGTCTGAGGAGAGGGACCGTCACCTAATGCCAAACACAGAGCACAGAAAGAACGTGCCTCTGTGACAGAGAGGTGAGTGATATGTCCACTCCTGACTCCTGCCCTGCTGCTTGTGGCTGTGGTCTGAGTGTGCACTGCCAGCCAGACCTCCTGGTGGCTGCTGCATGGCAGGGAGGACTCAGTGTAAAAAAAGAATAAAAGCAATAATTAAATGATTTCTATACTAAGGCCAATTTCACATCTGCTTTTTATCAGATTGTGGCAGATCCGGCAGATTTACCGCATCTGCTGACTAACGGCCACGCTTGCGGCAAGCCCCATGCATTGTTTATGGGGCTTGCGGTTGGATGCGGCAAATGCGGCGGTGGAAAAAAAACGCTGCTGACCGCGTTATTATTCACCGTTGCAACAGCCGTTAGGCAGCAAATGTGGTAAATCTGCTGGTTCTGCCGCAATTTGAAAGACACAGTGATGTGAAAGGGGCCTAACCAACGCTGCTTTCACATCAGCATTTAGCTGATGTTTGGGCCGTTCCAGCAGGTGGCGCCGCATGTGCTGGATCGTCCGTTAAACGTCCGACTTGCGGCCCGGATGTGGCAAGCCCCATGCATTGTCTATGGGGCTTGCGGTCCGGTGCAGCAAGTGCGGTTCTACCGAGTGCGACACATCGGGCACTTGTGGCCGCGAAAAAAAACCCCGCTACAAGCGGTGTTTTTTTTTTCACGCCTGCAAGTGTCGGATCTGACGCACCCGGAAGAACCACACTTGCCGCTCTGGACAATACATAGGGCTTATAGCATCTGGGCCGCAAGTC